>JARFIW010000630.1:0-19085 GCA_036346225.1 Platerodrilus igneus
ATCTTAATTGACATTTTACACAAAAGATTTATATTAAAATACTGCTAACAATTGGTTTTGTCAAAAAATAAAAACGGGTAACTGTTCGAAAGATTGTCCTATTAAATTTTTACAGATATGGATTACCCAAACAATTATAAACTAATTTGATACGTTACATGATAAATTTGTCTCAAAATACCGTGCAATGCTGTTTAGAAATAGACTATTAAATTTCGACACTAAACACAGTATCGATTGTAAGGGGATAATTTTTAAATCAGTGGTAGGGTCGTATGAATTGAAAAATTATAAGAGATTTGAGTAACTGAGAAAACACAATCTTAATTGACATTTTACACAACGGATTTATATTAAAATACTGCTAACAATTGGTTTTGTCAAAAAAATAAAAAACGGGTAACTGTTCGAGAGATTGTCCTATTAAATTTTTTACAGATATGGATTACCCAAACAATTATAAACTAATTTGATACGTTACATGATAAATTTGTCTCAAAATACCGTGCAATGCTGTTTAGAAATAGACTATTAAATTTCGACACTAAACACAGTATCGATTGTAAGGGATAATTTTAAATCAGTAGTAGGGTCGTATGAATTGAAAAATTATAAGAGATTTGAGTAACTGAGAAAACTCAATCTTAATTGACATTTTACACAACGGATTTATATTAAAAATACTGCTAACAATTGGTTTTGTCAAAAAAATAAAAAACGGGTAACTGTTCGAGAGATTGTCCTATTAAATTTTTACAGATATGGATTACCCAAACAATTATAAACTAATTTGATACGTTACATGATAAATTTGTCTCAAAATACCGTGCAATGCTGTTTAGAAATAGACTATTAAATTTCGACACTAAACACCGTATCGATTGTAAGGGATAATTTTAAATCAGTAGTAGGGTCGTATGAATTGAAAAATTAGAAGAGATTTGAGTAACTGAGAAAACTCAATCTTAATTGACATTTTACACAACGGATTTATATTAAAAATACTGCTAACAATTGGTTTTGTCAAAAAATAAAAACGGGTAACTGTTCGAGAGATTGTCCTATTAAATTTTTACAGATATGGATTACCCAAACAATTATAAACTAATTTGATACGTTACATGATAAATTTGTCTCAAAATACCGTGCAATGCTGTTTAGAAATAGACTATTAAATTTCGACACTAAACACCGTATCGATTGTAAGGGATAATTTTTAAATCAGTAGTAGGGTCGTATGAATTGAAAAATTATAAGAGATTTGAGTAACTGAGAAAACACAATCTTAATTGACATTTTACACAACGGATTTA
This sequence comes from Platerodrilus igneus, assembly GCA_036346225.1. NCBI lineage: Eukaryota > Metazoa > Arthropoda > Insecta > Coleoptera > Lycidae > Platerodrilus > Platerodrilus igneus. The sequence goes on from JARFIW010000630.1 coordinate 1,314, forward strand.
TATTAAAATACTGCTAACAATTGGTTTTGTCAAAAAATAAAAACGGGTAACTGTTCGAGAGATTGTCCTATTAAATTTTTACAGATATGGATTACCCAAACAATTATAAACTAATTTGATACGTTACATGATAAATTTGTCTCAAAATACCGTGCAATGCTTTTTAGTAATAGACTATTAAATTTCGACACTAAACACCGTATCGATTGTAAGGATAATTTTTAAATCAGTGGTAGGGGTCGTATGAATTGAAAAATTATAAGAGATTTGAGTAACTGAGAAAACACAATCTTAATTGACATTTTACACAACAGATTTATATTAAAAATACTGCTAACAATTGGTTTTGTCAAAAAATAAAAACGGGTAACTGTTCGAGAGATTGTCCTATTAAATTTTTACAGATATGGATTACCCAAACAATTATAAACTAATTTGATACGTTACATGATAAATTTGTCTCAAAATACCGTGCAATGCTGTTTAGAAATAGACTATTAAATTTCGACACTAAACACAGTATCGATTGTAAGGGGATAATTTTTAAATCAGTAGTAGGGCCGTATGAATTGAAAAATTATAAGAGATTTGAGTAACTGAGAAAACACAATCTTAATTGACATTTTACACAACGGATTTATATTAAAAATACTGATAACAATTGGTTTTGTCAAAAAAATTAAAAACGGGTAACTGTTCGAGAGATTGTCCTATTAAATTTTTACAGATATGGATTACCCAAACAATTATAAACTAATTTGATACGTTACATGATAAATTTGTCTCAAAATACCGTGCAATGCTGTTTAGAAATAGACTATTAAATTTCGACACTAAACACCGTATCGATTGTAAGGATAATTTTAAATCAGTAGTAGGGGTCATGAATTGAAAAATTATAAGAGATTTGAGTAACTGAGAAAACTCAATCTTAATTGACATTTTACACAACGGATTTATATTAAAAATACTGCTAACAATTGGTTTTGTCAAAAAAATTAAAAACGGGTAACTGTTCGAGAGATTGTCCTATTAAATTTTTACAGATATGGATTACCCAAACAATTATAAACTAATTTGATACGTTACATGATAAATTTGTCTCAAAATACCGTGCAATGCTGTTTAGAAATAGACTATTAAATTTCGACACTAAACACAGTATCGATTGTAAGGGGATAATTTTTAAATCAGTAGTAGGGGCCGTATGAATTGAAAAATTATAAGAGATTTGAGTAACTGAGAAAACACAATCTTAATTGACATTTTACACAACGGATTTATATTAAAAATACTGCTAACAATTGGTTTTGTCAAAAAAATAAAAAACGGGTAACTGTTCGAGAGATTGTCCTATTAAATTTTTTACAGATATGGATTACCCAAACAATTATAAACTAATTTGATACGTTACATGATAAATTTGTCTCAAAATACCGTGCAATGCTGTTTAGAAATAGACTATTAAATTTCGACACTAAACACAGTATCGATTGTAAGGGGATAATTTTTAAATCAGTAGGGGTCGTATGAATTGAAAAATTATAAGAGATTTGAGTAACTGAGAAAACTCAATCTTAATTGACATTTTACACAACGGATTTATATTAAAAATACTGCTAACAATTGGTTTTGTCAAAAAAATAAAAAACGGGTAACTGTTCGAGAGATTGTCCTATTAAATTTTTTACAGATATGGATTACCCAAACAATTATAAACTAATTTGATACGTTACATGATAAATTTGTCTCAAAATACCGTGCAATGCTGTTTAGAAATAGACTATTAAATTTCGACACTAAACACAGTATCGATTGTAAGGGGATAATTTTTAAATCAGTAGTAGGGGTCGTATGAATTGAAAAATTATAAGAGATTTGAGTAACTGAGAAAACACAATCTTAATTGACATTTTACACAACGGATTTATATTAAAAATACTGCTAACAATTGGTTTTGTCAAAAAAATAAAAAACGGGTAACTGTTCGAGAGATTGTCCTATTAAATTTTTACAGTATATGGATTACCCAAACAATTATAAACTAATTTGATACGTTACATGATAAATTTGTCTCAAAATACCGTGCAATGCTGTTTTAGACTATTAAATTTCGACACTAAAACCGTATCGATTGTAAGGGGATAATTTTTAAATCAGTGGTAGGGGTCGTATGAATTGAAAAATTATAAGAGATTTGAGTAACTGAGAAAACACAATCTTAATTGACATTTTACACAACGGATTTATATTAAAAATACTGCTAACAATTGGTTTTGTCAAAAAAATAAAAAACGGGTAACTGTTCGAGAGATTGTCCTATTAAATTTTTTACAGATATGGATTACCCAAACAATTATAAACTAATTTGATACGTTACATGATAAATTTGTCTCAAAATACCGTGCAATGCTGTTTAGAAATAGACTATTAAATTTCGACACTAAACACCGTATCGATTGTAAGGGATAATTTTAAATCAGTGTAGGGGTCGTATGAATTGAAAAATTATAAGAGATTTGAGTAACTGAGAAAACACAATCTTAATTGACATTTTACACAACGGATTTATATTAAAAATACTGCTAACAATTGGTTTTGTCAAAAAAATAAAAAACGGGTAACTGTTCGAGAGATTGTCCTATTAAATTTTTTACAGATATGGATTACCCAAACAATTATAAACTAATTTGATACGTTACATGATAAATTTGTCTCAAAATACCGTGCAATCTGTTTAGAAAAAAAAAAAAAAAAAAAAAAAAAAAAAAAAAAAAAATTTTTTTTTTTTTTTTTTTTTTTTTTTTTTACACAACGGATTTATATTAAAAATACTGCTAACAATTGGTTTTGTCAAAAAATAAAAACGGGTAACTGTTCGAGAGATTGTCCTATTAAATTTTTACAGATATGGATTACCCAAACAATTATAAACTAATTTGATACGTTACATGATAAATTTGTCTCAAAATACCGTGCAATGCTGTTTAGAAATAGACTATTAAATTTCGACACTAAACACAGTATCGATTGTAAGGGGATAATTTTTAAATCAGTGGTAGGGGTCGTATGAATTGAAAAATTATAAGAGATTTGAGTAACTGAGAAAACACAATCTTAATTGACATTTTACACAACGGATTTATATTAAAAATACTGCTAACAATTGGTTTTGTCAAAAAAATAAAAAACGGGTAACTGTTCGAGAGATTGTCCTATTAAATTTTTTACAGATATGGATTACCCAAACAATTATAAACTAATTTGATACGTTACATGATAAATTTGTCTCAAAATACCGTGCAATGCTGTTTAGAAATAGACTATTAAATTTCGACACTAAAACCGTATCGATTGTAAGGGGATAATTTTAAATCAGTAGTAGGGGTCGTATGAATTGAAAAATTATAAGAGATTTGAGTAACTGAGAAAACTCAATCTTAATTGACATTTTACACAACGGATTTATATTAAAAATACTGCTAACAATTGGTTTTGTCAAAAAAATAAAAAACGGGTAACTGTTCGAGAGATTGTCCTATTAAATTTTTTACAGATATGGATTACCCAAACAATTATAAACTAATTTGATTTTAAAAAATTTTTAAAAACCCAATTGTTTAAAAAAAAATTTTAAAATTTCGAGAGGGGATAATTTTTAAAAATATGGTTAAATTAAAAATAATTTAATTACTTTAAAACTAAAAAAATACTTTTAAAAGGTTTTTAAAAAAAAAAGGGTTTTCAAAATAATTTTTAAGATGGGTCCCAAATTTTAAAAATATGATTTTAAATAAAATTTTAATTACTTTAAAAGTTTAAAATTTTAAAAATCTAAAATTTTTTAAAAATTTTAAAACAAGTAGGGTTGGGAAAAAATTTTTAAAGTGGTTAAAAAAAAAATTATGAATTTTAAAAAAATAAAAATGCTTTAAAAGGTTTTTAAAAAATCGTAAATTTTGGGTTTTTTAAAAAAAATCGTTAAAGAAAATTTAAAAATTTTTAAGTTACGAAAATTTAAAACTAATTTTTAAAAAATTTTTAAAAAACCAACTTTTTTTAAAAAAAAAAACTTTGAGGGGTTTTTTAAATTTAAAATAGGTTTTAAAAAAAAAAATTATGAATTTTAAAAAAAAAAAATACTTTTAAAAGGTTTAAAATTTAAAAAACGTTCAGGGTTTTAAAAAGTTGGGGCCAAAATTTTAAAAATATATTTTAAAAAAAAAAATAATTGAATTTTAAAAAATTTTTTAAAAACCCAAAAATTTTTAAAAAAAAAATTTAATTAAAGATTTTATTAAATTTTTAAATTGGATTTAAAAAATTATAAAAATTTGATACTTATAAAATTTTTAAAATACCTCAATCGGTTTTTAAAAAATATAAATTAATTTAAAATATCATTAAGGGAAATTTTAAATCAGTTATTGATAATTAAATTATAAATTTAAAAAAAACAACTAATTGAATTTTAAAATTATATTAAAAATACCTACAATTTTTGAAAATATAAAACGGTAATGTTAGAGATTTTAAAATTTTTAGATATGGATTCCAAAAATTATAAACTAATTTGATACGAAAAAATTTTTAAAATACCAATGGTTTTTTAAAAAAATTAAATTTCGAATCCAAAATTGAAGGGTTATTTAAATATGTATTAGAATTGAAAAATTAAAAATTTATAACTGAAAATAATTTAAATTTGACTTTAACAACCGGTTTATTAAAATACTTAAATTTTTTAAAAAAAAAGGGTAATTAAATTTATTAAATTTTAAAAAAATTAGAATTTAAAATTGAATAATATAAATTGTCTAAAACGTGCAATTTTAAAAAGACTTTAAATTTCCTAAAAATACGATAAGGAAATTTTTAAAATTTAAATTGAAAATTAAAAATTTATAACTGGAATTAATTAATTTTAAAACGGTTTATATTAAAAATATTAAAAGGTTTTTAAAAAATAAAAAGGGTAATTAAATTTTTAAAATTTAGCCGAAAATTAAAACTTAAAATTTATACGAAAAAAATTTGCAAATAACCGGAATTTTTAAAAACTATAAATTGTAAAAAATTAAAAAAAAAAAAAAAAAAAAAAAAAAAAAAAAAAAAAAAAAAAAAAAAAAAAAAAAAAAAAAAAAAAAAAAAAAAAAAAAAAAAAAAAAAAAAAAAAAAAAAAAAAAAAAAAAAAAAAAAAAAAAAAAAAAAAAAAAAAAAAAAAAAAAAAAAAAAAAAAAAAAAAAAAAAAAAAAAAAAAAAAAAAAAAAAAAAAAAAAAAAAAAAAAAAAAAAAAAAAAAAAAAAAAAAAAAAAAAAAAAAAAAAAAAAAAAAAAAAAAAAAAAAAAAAAAAAAAAAAAAAAAAAAAAAAAAAAAAGGGTAACTGTTCGAGAGATTGTCCTATTAAATTTTTTACAGATATGGATTACCCAAACAATTATAAACTAATTTGATACGTTACATGATAAATTTGTCTCAAAATACCGTGCAATGCTGTTTAGAAATAGACTATTAAATTTCGACACTAAACACCGTATCGATTGTAAGGGATAATTTTAAATCAGTGGTAGGGGTCGTATGAATTAAAAAATTATAAGAGATTTGAGTAACTGAGAAAACACAATCTTAATTGACATTTTACACAACAGATTTATATTAAAAATACTGCTAACAATTGGTTTTGTCAAAAAAATAAAAAACGGGTAACTGTTCGAGAGATTGTCCTATTAAATTTTTTACAGATATGGATTACCCAAACAATTATAAACTAATTTGATACGTTACATGATAAATTTGTCTCAAAATACCGTGCAATGCTGTTTAGAAATAGACTATTAAATTTCGACACTAAACACCGTATCGATTGTAAGGGATAATTTTAAATCAGTAGTAGGGTCGTATGAATTGAAAAATTATAAGAGATTTGAGTAACTGAGAAAACACAATCTTAATTGACATTTTACACAACAGATTTATATTAAAAATACTGCTAACAATTGGTTTTGTCAAAAAAATAAAAAACGGGTAACTGTTCGAGAGATTGTCCTATTAAATTTTTACAGATATGGATTACCCGAACAATTATAAACTAATTTGATACGTTACATGATAAATTTGTCTCAAAATACCGTGCAATGCTGTTTAGAAATAGACTATTAAATTTCGACACTAAACACCGTATCGATTGTAAGGGGATAATTTTAAATCAGTAGTAGGGTCGTATGAATTGAAAAATTATAAGAGATTTGAGTAACTGAGAAAACTCAATCTTAATTGACATTTTTTTTTTTTTTTTTTTTTTTTTTTTTTTTTTTTTTTTTTTTTTTTTTTTTTTTTTTTTTTTTTTTTTTTTTTTTTTTTTTTTTTTTTTTTTTTTTTTTTTTTTTTTTTTTTTTTTTTTTTTTTTTTTTTTTTTTTTTTTTTTTTTTTTTTTTTTTTTTTTTTTTTTTTTTTTTTTTTTTTTTTTTTTTTTTTTTTTTTTTTTTTTTTTTTTTTTTTTTTTTTTTTTTTTTTTTTTTTTTTTTTTTTTTTTTTTTTTTTTTTTTTTTTTTTTTTTTTTTTTTTTTTTTTTTTTTTTTTTTTTTTTTTTTTTTTTTTTTTTTTTTTTTTTTTTTTTTTTTTTTTTTTTTTTTTTTTTTTTTTTTTTTTTTTTTTTTTTTTTTTTTTTTTTTTTTTTTTTTTTTTTTTTTTTTTTTTTTTTTTTTTTTTTTTTTTTTTTTTTTTTTTTTTTTTTTTTTTTTTTTTTTTTTTTTTTTTTTTTTTTTTTTTTTTTTTTTTTTTTTTTTTTTTTTTTTTTTTTTTTTTTTTTTTTTTTTTTTTTTTTTTTTTTTTTTTTTTTTTTTTTTTTTTTTTTTTTTACAGATATGGATTACCCAAACAATTATAAACTAATTTGATACGTTACATGATAAATTTGTCTCAAAATACCGTGCAATGCTGTTTAGAAATAGACTATTAAATTTCGACACTAAACACCGTATCGATTGTAAGGGGATAATTTTAAATCAGTGGTAGGGGTCGTATGAATTGAAAATTATAAGAGATTTGAGTAACTGAGAAAACACAATCTTAATTGACATTTTACACAACGGATTTATATTAAAAATACTGCTAACAATTGGTTTTGTCAAAAAAATAAAAAAACGGGTAACTGTTCGAGAGATTGTCCTATTAAATTTTTTACAGATATGGATTACCCAAACAATTATAAACTAATTTGATACGTTACATGATAAATTTGTCTCAAAATACCGTGCAATGCTGTTTAGAAATAGACTATTAAATTTCGACACTAAATACCGTATCGATTGTAAGGGGATAATTTTTAAATCAGTAGTAGGGGTCGTATGAATTGAAAAATTATAAGAGATTTGAGTAACTGAGAAAACACAATCTTAATTGACATTTTACACAACGGATTTATATTAAAAATACTGCTAACAATTGGTTTTGTCAAAAAAATAAAAAACGGGTAACTGTTCGAGAGATTGTCCTATTAAATTTTTTACAGATATGGATTACCCGAACAATTATAAACTAATTTGATACGTTACATGATAAATTTGTCTCAAAATACCGTGCAATGCTGTTTAGAAATAGACTATTAAATTTCGACACTAAACACCGTATCGATTGTAAGGGGATAATTTTTAAATCAGTAGTAGGGGTCGTATGAATTGAAAAATTATAAGAGATTTGAGTAACTGAGAAAACTCAATCTTAATTGACATTTTACACAACGGATTTATATTAAAAATACTGCTAACAATTGGTTTTGTCAAAAAAATAAAAAACGGGTAACTGTTCGAGAGATTGTCCTATTAAATTTTTTACAGATATGGATTACCCAAACAATTATAAACTAATTTGATACGTTACATGATAAATTTGTCTCAAAATACCGTGCAATGCTGTTTAGAAATAGACTATTAAATTTCGACACTAAACACCGTATCGATTGTAAGGGGATAATTTTTAAATCAGTAGTAGGGGTCGTATGAATTGAAAAATTATAAGAGATTTGAGTAACTGAGAAAACTCAATCTTAATTGACATTTTACACAACGGATTTATATTAAAAATACTGCTAACAATTGGTTTTGTCAAAAAAATAAAAAACGGGTAACTGTTCGAGAGATTGTCCTATTAAATTTTTTACAGATATGGATTACCCGAACAATTATAAACTAATTTGATACGTTACATGATAAATTTGTCTCAAAATACCGTGCAATACTGTTTAGAAATAGACTATTAAATTTCGACACTAAACACAGTATCGATTGTAAGGGGATAATTTTTAAATCAGTAGTAGGGGTCGTATGATTTGAAAAATTTTAAGAGCTTTGAGTAACCGAAAAAAATCTTAATTGACATTTTACACGACGGATTTATATTAAAAATACTGCTAGCAATTCCTATTGGCAAAAAACTAAAAATAGGGATAACTCCTTGAGGGATTGTCCCAATAAAATTTTTTTTACAGATATGGATTGCCCAGGAAATTTTAGACCAATATGATAGGTTACTTAGCAGATTTATCTCAAAATAGCACGCAACGCTGTTTAGAAATAAATTATTTCATTTCGACACTAAACACTGTATCGTTTGTAAAGGGACAATTTATAAATCAGTAAGGGGTAGTCCGATTTGAAAAATGCTAAGAGATTTGAGTAATTGAGAAAAACCAATCTTAGTTGACATCTTACACAACGGATTTATATTAAAAATACTGCTAACAATTGGTATTGGCAATAAACTAAAAAACAGGGTTAACTCCTCGAGGGGTTGTCCCATACAAATTTTGTTTACAGATATGGATTGCCCAGGAAATTCTAGACTAATGTGATAGGCTACATGACAGATTTATCTCAAAATACCACGCAATGCTGTATAGAAATAAATTATTTAATTTCCAAAAATTAACACTGTATAATTTTTAAAGGGATAATTTCTAAATCAGTAAGGGGTAGTCCGATTTGAAAAATGCTAAGAGATTTGAGTAGCTGAGAAAAAACAATCTTAACTAACAATCTTACACAACTGATTTACATTAAAAATACGGCTAAGAAACGGTATTGACAAAAAACTAAGAAACAGGTGTAACTGCTTGAGTGGTTGTCCGATTTAAATTTTTTTTTACAGATTTGAGTAGCTGAGAAAAAATTATAGCGGTTTGATAGGCTATACTACTGGGAAATGTACACAAGCTAGGTAGAAAATGCAAATAAAGTAAATGTATGGGAATCGGACTAGGTGTTTAGAAATTCAAAAATAACAATGCTACAAAATGTGGTGTTTCTCAAGTTTGAGCTCCTACATTTTAAGATGAAATCTCTAGCATATTTCTTAATCATCCGGAATCTTATCGTAAAGCTTCTCATATTTAAAAGTAAGATGCAGATAAATTAAAAATAGGTTCTGTTATTACTGCAATACTGTCCACTGTATATCATACACAAATGTAGTAAAGATATCAATAAGTTCTACAGCTGTGTTAGCGCTCTTACCTAGCATGCAGGCGGCCCGTATTTGATTCTCCGGTACGACAAAAACTTTTTCTCTAAGAACTTGTGATAAAATGTATACACAGAATGCAGCAATGGAGATGTACGATATATGCACAGGGTTGTCAAGAAAAAAAATTGCCGGTTTGACGTAAGAAAAAATGACGGAGTGACATAAGATAAAATGGCGGCTAACGATGTGACGTAAGAAAAAAATGGCGGATGACAGATGTGACGTCAGAAAATATTATCGTTAATGAGTTTTCCCATTAAAAAGCTATTAGTGTTAAAGAGCTTTCCCATTAAAAAGTGATTAGTGTTAATGAGTTTTCCCATTAACAAGTGATTAGTGTTAATGAAGGGCGTGGCTGTGTGGCGTCAGTGGTGGCGGTGGGCGTGGCTGTGTGACGTCAGGGAAAAGTGGTGGGTGATGTAAAAGTGACGGGGGGATTCAGGATGCCTGTTCTTACTCTACTTGCATCATAAGGTTGTGCAACTGCCCGATTTATCAGAGAAGAGTCAACGCAACCAAGCGCTAAATATCTAGTGAACTCGTTTAACCAATGTAGTTGTAAAATTGTTTTCCGAAGAAATAATCACGAAAATTCCATATACAAGGTGGTCATTCTTACAGTGCATACCTTTGGGATATCCAAAACGGTAAGAGATACAGTATAGGTTACATTAGAAGAAAGTTGCATTTTCTATGCCATTCAAGAATCTAAAAAGAAACCTAACATACCTCAACCCGTTTTCGAGTTATTGTAAAAACACTGGAATTTGCAATTTTCTTCTTTCTTCTATAACCTTATTATGTATTTCAAAAAAATTATGAAACATTTGCATTATTGATTACGGGCTTTCTAATAAAGTTATCAGGAATTTTCTAGGTCTACTCAAAATCTTATTTTCCAGTGTTCACTTTTGATTTTCTTATGGATGCCATATCAAATACATATGCCATTAAATACAGCAGTAATTTACGACGTAACTGATGTCTTACGCATTGGATTTAAAACTCCAATGACCTCCTTTAAAACGCAATTTTGTATTTATTCCTTAATATCAAGTTGCTTACGAAATTCCGAATTCGTTGCCAATTAATACATTAAGTTGGCTGTGCAAAAAAACAAGAATTTAAAATCTATTCAATTGTAGCTTGTAACTGATAAACAAAATTAAAAATACAATAAATTGGTATCTAGTTCATGAGAAAATCAAACGTGAACATTAGAAAATAAGATCCGGTTAGAAAGTTCCTTCATTAGAAAGCCCGTGAGCAATAACAAATGTAGTAAATTTCATAATTTTTTGAAATGCATAAAAAGTTATAAAAGAAAGAAGAAAAGGGCAAATTTTTGCGATAACTTAAAAACGGGTTGAGATACTTAGGTTTCATTTAGATTTTTTGAAAGGCATAAAAACGCATTTTTTCTTTAATTTAAACCACGTTTTATCTTTTACCGTTTAGGATATCCCAATCGTATGCACTGTAAGAGTGACCACCCTGTATAATAGACATAAAATTGAAGTGTTTATCTTTCCAAGATAACACAGCGGCTTTACCTAATCACCATTAAACTAGCAACATCCAGGAAATTCCTAATTAGTAAAGATTACGTGTCTAGATAAGGGACCAGAAAGAATATAGACAACCGAACTCGTGAATCTAATAAAGGACGAGCAAAGTTGGCTGCCTAACTAAGCGAGTTTGAAATCATAGAAGTACAGCAACCTGTAAATTCAAATAAGTAGAAACTGAAATGGTTTTTAAAGTAAGGAGTCGGTAAATTTTCAAATATGAAAGGGAACGGAGCAACAGGCAGGACTAGGTACAAGTGATTTCTGACTATTGTCGTACCTGAGTGAACTAATGAGCACGCAGTTTGTGTTCAATGAAGAGGCCGTCATGGAATGCGTTGTTTCTGTTTTTAAGAGAACCTAGTGCATGAATGACTGAAGTGCTTTGACTCCACAGAAAGAGCAAATTCAAACTCTATTTTAATTGAAATATCTTTAATTTTCATCGATTCATAAATGAATTACGAACCAGAAGGCAAAATTTACTGAAAACGTTCGTACTTAAAAACATGTTTGAAATTCTGCATGAATGTAAAACTCAATTTACTGTAGCGAATCGTTCTTTTTATTTGTAAGTTTTTCATTTTGTTACAATTGTTCAAAGCTCATAATTAATCAATGTTGTAGAAAATTGTAAAACACATGCTAATTATACTCATTTTATATATAAAAAAGGTGAGACGTGAGTTCAAATTACTTTAGAATCGGGAATATAATCATCAAATGCAACAACTTTCTGAAAGGAACCTTTTAATGTTTCCTGATGACTTTGACTTTTTCCTTCTTAAACGCAAAATAAAGACACAAAAGAACCGGAAATTACCTTTTCCATTCAACTCAAGTATCCACTTTCATATAGCCAGACATTAATAGAATACGTCCGACATTAATTCCATTTAGAGATGAAGAAATTACTCCAACGACAAAAGCGAAAAGAACAAAAACGTCTACAATCATCCTTTTTCCTGAAGTGTACTGTTTCAATCGAATTTAATAGTGTGTACTTTCAACATTTCAATCGGACTTTATTCAGTTTCACAAAGTGTTTTTAGTGATTGGAGATTTCCAAGAAACGTATTGGAAGTATATATTACTTTTGCTCAATTGATTTACTTCCTATGGTTCGAAATAAATTTCTATGGATTAAATATAAAACAAGAACTGTGTAGAGAGGACTCTTTTCTGTATCTCTTATTTGTAGGGCAAGCGAACAAAAGAACCCTGCTTTTTAACACAAAAGAAGTAACTATTACTTTGCTACATACACTTGTAACAAATATAAATTCTATGGTATCGAATTTTAAAATCGTTTCTATTTGTTACAACTCTGTAGTATCCGATCCTTTTGTTTTGCATAATAACCTCAGAATAAACAATTTCATAATAGAAGTGAATCTTATTACCATTTAATTCGCTTTGGATTTAGCGTAAGAATTTATTCAATTATAACAAATATTTTAAAATTGTTCCAAGAACAAGACGTCTTAAAATTATTTTATAAGCCAGTCAGTTGTGTTGTCTAATTCGTGGTCGGTCTGCATCCACTTTGAAGGATTTCTGGGTTAATATAGCGCTTGCGCAGAGTGTCACGAAGTGTCGCTTCGGACAGATCAGCTATTCTTTAGATTGACAGTATCGCAAAGGGAACTCGGCCATTTTGCTCGAGTACAGCAGTTGTTAAGAGCAGAAGAAGATGTTGGCACTTTACGCGCCAGCTGGTGTCTCAGAATAGCCATCTAGGTCGGAGGTGGGTTCACGGTCGTTCTGGAGGGGCTCGGATGGGAAGTTTCTTCGGATTCCGTCCAGGCGACCGGAACAGAGAGTGTGTAACATATAAATTTTCTATAAATTTGTTCATTGACTTTAGCGCGGTGCATCTGTTATTTTAGTCGTTATTTAACAACATTTATATAATTCATTCAGTCATTATTGCATATTTAATAACCAATAAACTCCCAAAGCACACTTTTATTCTAATTACAATTAAAATCTACTACATACTACATATTCCTTACTGATAACATTTATATATACAAACTTGTTAACGTGTTCCTACATCTTAAAGTATCTAAGATTTCAAATTGTTCCGACGATTGGCGATCGTTTGTCACTTTTCGTTTCTTAGTTGAACTGGAAGGTCGCTTGGTGTTGAAAACACTCATCGAAATCTATTAACGGTGAGATGATAATTTTTAGGAAATTCTAATGCTAAAAGAATCTTTAATTTTCTCAGCGCATCGGTGGATTACGAATAAACTTTACTAATAAGAAGAATTGGAGGTCGTCCATATGGTGTTTATTTAGTAGAAAAACATGACGTAAGCTTTTGGTCGGGAAATTTTTTATGGAGTTGGAGTTTTTATCATACGTACGAAATTCAGCTATTTACAACCCTGATGAATACAGGAATCCATTCTCGGTGAGTGTTTCGATTCGTTTGTGTTGGTTATGTTTGAAGCTTTAATATCAAGATTATAAACTTTTAGAAATGTTCGTACGGTTGCTTGAGATATTGCATTTAGTGAAAGTATAAATTTTGCATTTAAGATCTAACATAAAAGATAGTAGAATCGTCATGTTCCAATAGTTGTATATTAAGTTCATTTTCTTGTTTGGTGTCGAAATTAAAGTCTAATAAAAAAGAACGGAAAACCTTGTTCCGTAGATGTAAATCGAAATATTTAGGGATACATGTGAGGCATACATGTGGCCTTTGTAAAAAAGTTTATAAAGTCCAACTCTAACAAAACTTATCTATTTATACTATGTCTGATAATTAGTAGATTTACTGTGTTATTCCTGTACCATGTCAAACTAAATTATTTTAATTTATTTAATCTATCTGATTTTGAATACTTTTTCTGTAACAAATATTACGTGCGAGCTTTATTTGAAATTTATTGTGAACCAATCTAACAGATCTGTCAATTGGGGTTATTAACATTTTTTTTTGTTCTTGAAAATAGTTCTAAATATCAAAATTTCATTATTTAAAGAGGAAAGTTACAAATCCTTATTCCATATGAAAAAATGATTTTACTTTTGAATACTTGAGATTTTGTTAACATATACTGGAGAGAAAGAAAGAATTACTTTAAATTATATGTTTGGTTCAAAGCACTAAGTCTTTTATTTCCGAGTATTTAAATTAATAACGCTACCACTCGAGAAGATAAAATTTGAGTCATGAAACTTGAGGGACACCCAAGCAGAGTTATGTGATAAAAATGATTTTTTAAAACCCATTTTAGGTATAACACTTTTAGAGTGGTAATGTCATGCTGTTTAACTCATGAGTATTGTTGTATCTCTTTTGTAAGACGCAAATTGTGTCTCAAGATTAAAATTTATTGTGTACCATTTTCTTTCAGAATCATCGCAACAGGAGTTGAAGTATCTACTTTCAAGAGTTTTCCAGAAATGTTGATTTGTTTAACTTGTATATTTTTCTAGATAGTCACTATAGCCTGTGGGTTTCTGCATCTTCTCAGAGGATACTTTAGATATTTATCGTTCATATAGATGCAGTGGCGTTCAATCTTCCCCCTTTTCGATTCCGGTTTATAGTTGAGTTTACTTTACATCCACGCCCATTCTCATTGCTCACCCTTGGGGTAATTCCCAGACTAAGCCGTGAATTTTGTGAACCTCGTGAGTCTATTGGAACTGATAACTTTAAGAATAAAGTCTTATCAAATAAAAATCGCTTCACTGACGCCCAACGTCGAAATCATAGAATTGGTGTGCCCGACTCAAAAAAAAAAGAAAGAAAATAGAGAAAGATCACTTCACACTACGCATAAAATGCTGTTACTTATATGACGAGCTGGAGGGAAAAAAAGTGTACTTCACGCTGTAATAACAAAGAATCGTCTCAAATGGACAATTCACGAAGAGAATAGCTAATAAACCGACAAGTCGATTAAATCGCAGTTTCTGAAAAAAAGAAAAAGTCTAGAAAGCGCATACCACAAGAAGAGGATCGAAAATTAAACTAAATCAACGTGAGAATTGACGGTAAGTAAAAGGAAAGAGAGAAAAAACAATAATAAGAAAGTTATTTAGAAACGAGCACAAAATCGGAGCAGAAAACATTAAAGTAAAGCGGAGACATCATATGAATTTGGGACACGAGGGCTAAGAACGGGGTTTACGACGTTTGCGTCACCAGAAATAAAACTAAGCAAGATCAGAAATATCAGGATTTTTAAGATGCGCGAGTTTAAGGTCTTTGACGTGCCAAATACCTAGCGATGTACCTTAAGGATCGGCGAGTTCATACATCCATGGGGAAACAACTTTACCGGTAGAAAAGTCACCAAGGAATTCTAGAGCGAGTTTGGCATTGAAATGACGTGAAGCGCCGGACAGAGGAATTACGGCGCCAAACAGAATGGTTTAATTGGAAGGAAACAGGACGTCAGCGTAGATTATTACGATTATGAATTTTCGGTAAGCAGCGGAAAGTTTTGTAGAATATGGGAACGGATATTTTTGAAATGTTTAAGATCAGGGGAAGGATGTTCAGGATTATGAAAATACATGTCGTTTATCTCAGACAGTTGTCAGAAATAATCGACAGAAAACATATGTTCACGGCCAAGGAAGGTCAAGAAAGGAGTGCAGTCAGCGATTACGTCTTTGGAAGTTCGGATGGCACAGAACGTTTTAAGAAGGTTGACATCCCAGTGAAGCAAAGTGTTTACCAAGACTTAAATTTGTAGAACAGTCAACTTACGTTTTAATAATTATTATAAATATTATACCTCAAGTATATTGTTCTAATCATGTGTTTTATTTCACTTACAATGTTTACAAATATTTTCCTTTCAGCTGTGCATATAAAGTTTACACTTATATCTCCCTGAAATTTTTTATGTAAATATTCTGCTTCTCTACGCAACCTATAACGGTTGATATTAGCTGTGGCAGAGTGAAACTCAACACTCTGTCGTGCGTATATCCTTTTCATATCAGCTAGAAAAGGGTAGAGTGCGTAAGTTTCGTAAATCAGATGCTAATTAATAGCTGCGTTACGGATGTTTGAAGCATTTAATTTTTAATTTGAAAGTGTCCAAAAGGGCGGAAATCCCGTAACAAAATAAGGATGCACCGGCCAACTGCAGTAGTGCCGGAGTAGGTTTCTATAGCAATAAATGGCAGAAAGCTGAGTAAAATTGAGTAATAATCGAAATTTCACCTAGGTACGATTTCAAGCTACGTTAATACAAGCACTTACCCTTTCAAGTTTTCAATTTGTCAAGTTTAAAGAGAGGCCAACGACGTCTGGGATAATAGGAATTGCTTTGGCCAACGTTTAAATCAGGGGATTTTTAATTCTCTTGGTGAAATGGATTTTCCTACACAAGGTAACCTGTCCGTTTTAACAAATGAAATTACTCTTCACTCACCTGGCTTAATTCTATTCTACAAAAACGTTATTTAAACATTTCTGTGAACAAATAGGCATACGACAAAGTTTAAAATGTACTTACAGTGATATTCGAATTAATAGCCTACAAATATTCCTATAACAAAATTTACATTAAACAAAAATTAGCAAAATTCATCATTAGTTAATTTTTAGCGCATCTAACTTTTATGGTTATAAATATCTTAATTGCTTATTGTTAAATTCACAATGTCTGAACCTATTGCTAAAAAAAAATGTAATGCTGTACATTAGGGAATACTTTATAAACGATAACCACAAGTACAGTGTCAATTACACATCTATTTTTTCTAACAATGTTACCTTACAAGTCTGAATTCCATGAACCAAAAGATCATTTCATACTTTGGGGGCTTGAATTCGACAAACCCAAACTTTTACTCTTTTTTAACCCCACATCTGTGCGTGTTGGTGACTTGGAAAGAATGTTAAAGTAACTGTCTGGCGATGTAATTATTCCCACTTTTTCTGCCTCACAGGGGTAGGCTAACGATATATATCTATCATATGTAAGAAGCTTGCTGTGATGGTTTATTTGTATTAACCCCGCACAACTGTGATATAAATGAATGAAAACAATGTCTGGTTTGTAATTTAATCTCTGTGAGTTTCATCAGCGCATGGTTTTTCGTATATGTACTATTTTGTAAAACTCGATTTTTATTGCGTATTGCATACATTGTAACTACCTGAAATTATGTTATGTAGGTGTATTATTAAATGAAATATTTTTAATGCACAAAAGCTTTCTTAACAAGTAATGGGAAATGTATTGAACGTTGTTTTCTTTTTTGGTGTCTTTTCGAATAATTAATGAATTGGAGTTTTATTTCAAATGTAGTACAAAAATAAAATGCTGCTTTTGTTCTAAATTTATAATTTTTATAGAACACCAATTTATTGGAATAACTTATTAAACACTTATACTAAAATCAAAATTACACAAGGTGTTTCAATAGTAAGTTTTCCGTTTTAAACTACTCGCCCCCTTTCATCTCATTTTTATTTTTTATAACGCCCAAACGTTACAGCTGTTAGACATGATCGACATCTGATATATAGTCAGTAATAACAATTCTCGTTCCAGCAAATTTATCAACTTATTTTGTGTGGATTCGACAACAGGTAATGATATCATTTATGAAAGCGAGTTTTTCGTATCCTTGCGTAAGTCGATCAAATTTTGCCAAACGCTCAAGCAAACTCAATATTTCTATTATTTTCTGGAAACAT